>MRVE01000584.1:0-43793 GCA_001922765.1 Pythium periplocum
TTTAGTATGCATTCGATTATCTCATTTGCGAATTTGCAGGAAAATGATCCTGCAACATGACGTGAAAACTGTATATAAATCCTGCAAATTCCAGAGAAGTATTAGTTGGGTATGACTCTATGTTATGCGGTAAGGTATTGATCGAGCGACTCGCCCGAGATGTCCTCGATCTGCTTGATGACCTGGTGGCACGTGCGCTCGACCTCGGCGTCGTTGTCTTCCATGAGTTCCGAGAGGAACGGAATGCTCTCGGGCAGCATGGCCAGGAACTCGTCACCAATGATCGTGTAGCACTTGTCGACAATCTTGAGCGTTGCCAATCGGATGGCTGCGCAGTCACCACGCGACTTCATGAGCACGGCGTAGTGCAGTGGCTTCCACAAGAGATCGTTCTTGGCAGCCCAGGCGAGGTTGGCCACACACTCGGCCACCGTGTCGTTCACAAACTCCTTGGCGGATGGCATGTACTTGAGGATGTCGATTGTGTCCACCAATGGCGTCATGATCACGTCGAACATCTCCTTGTCCACGAAGCCATCACTGTCGTGCACGAAGCAGCCGTTGAGCGCACGCACGGCAATCTGGAGCTGCAGGTAGTACAATTCGCGTGACACGACACCATCCGAAGCCGACGAGCCATTGAGAAGCTTTCGCTTCTTCTGGGAAGGTCCCTTGGTGTTGGCAGCCTCGTCCTCGTCATCATCACGAGCGAAGAAGTCGTCGTCATCATCCGCAGAGGCTTCGCCACTGCTCACGTCGTCGGCATCGCAGTCGCCACCAGTGCGCTTCTTCTTGGAAGCAAGGACTTCGCGACTGTCGCTCAGGGCCTTGGTCAACAGGCTGAACACGTGAGCGTAGTATGGCACAAAGATGCTCTTCAGGCGCTCCGAAAGCTTGAGAAGGAGCTTGAAGAACACGATGCGACGAGCAATCTCTCCGTGCGGCTGCTTCAAGTGCTGAGCCCATTCGGCAATCTTCAAGAACAGCGGCTTGAGCTGCTTCTCGCTCAATCGCAGAATGAACTGCACGAGCACCTCAAGAATCTCGTCCTCAACGGCATCGATGTCCTGAAGCTTCGCAATGTGCACACGACGCAAGTCGAGACTTGTGACGAAGAATCGAGCAAACTGTGGCAAGTACTGACGCAACTGAGCGGTGTCGAGGCCCGTCACGACGTTGGAGACCACCGAGAAGAGCTTCTCCACGCTGTGATCGCCCTGGGTCAGAGCGAACTCGTATCCACCAAACAGGTTCGGCAACAAGTGGCGCAGATCCACGTGGTTCGTCAAGTTGAGGAAGCAGCTATCCACTGACAGAGACAATGGGTGCGTTGCAGCGTGCATGCTCGTTGGCAGCAGCGACGAAGTCAACAAGACCTGGGCGATCTTGGATAAATAAGGCGTGAGGAACTGAGGAATGTGATCCGTGAAGACTTCGAGGGCGGCCAAGAGACACTGGAGCACCGTCTTCAAGCCACCGACGCTGTCAGACGACTTGGCAGACTTCGTGGCGCAGAAATCGATCGCTGCCAACAGGTTTGGGAAGAACTTTGGCAAGTATGGGAACACCAACGGACCCACGGCGCGACAAATGGACGAGAGCGAGACGTACGCACAGCCCATGAGATGCAGAGCCATTGGTGACACATTCGTCGACAAGTCCAACTCGACGTACTTGATAATCGTCGGGAGCACAGTCTGGAAACGCTTGGTGTGTTGGGCAGCAAAGTTACGAGCCAAGATGTCGACACTCAACAACGCGGTCTGGATGTTCACGTTGTGCTCAGTGCCCTCACTGTTTTGCAAGATCACATTCAGCTCGTCAACCATCTCCACGAAGAGAAGCTCCTCGCCTGGGGTCAACGTGCTACGGTCATCCTGAAGACGCTCGTTGAACAACTGCATCGCCTTCTTTCGCACGAGGCTGTTGTCGTGGTGGAGCAACTCACTGATCACAGCGACAAAGCCTGGCGTTGAGAGCAACTGCTGGAGCGAACCAAGGATCTCAATCGTCTGCTGAGAAAGCTCAGTCCAGAATCCACCGAGAGATCTTGCTTCACCGTCAGAACCAACATCTTCATGCACCGTTTGCTGGCGAGCAACACGACGGAAGTAGAGCAAGACAACCTGAGCCAGCACGAGATAGTGCTGCTGCAGCTTGTCGGCCGCGCTTTCCTCTTCGTCTTCTTCCATGTCTTCATCATTGTCTTCCTCAATCTTGAGAATCTGGTGGTGAAGCTCACGTGCTTGAAGGTGCACAGGAATGAACTGCATCAACGCAATGTTGAGCTGTCGGGCGTGCACTTGCGAAGTCACAACGCGCTTGTCCCACTGAATGCGATCCGAATCCTTCACTTGCTCTTCTTCATCCTCTTCGTCCTCGACATCGTCCGTGTCTGTCTCCGAGTCCTCGATCACGTGCGCATACAAGTCGCGCACGAGACGGAGCTGCATAACCAAAGACGAGATCTGCTCCACGGCGCCGAATGCGAAGCACAACTGGTGCGCGAACTTGACACGATCTTCGGTCTTGCCACTCAGCACACCGTTCTGGACAATGGCGATGACAACGTACGACAAGTAGGACGTTCCCAAAGACTGCACGATCACGGTGTAGAGGAATTCCCGGCGCTGCGCCGGAATCTGGTCATACGCATCCACGAAGATACGGATGAACTGCTGAGAAGTAATCGAGCCAGCCGCCGAGTCGAGAGATTCTTTGCGGACGATGTGTGGCACCACCGCCTTGATAATCGTTTCCAGGACGTTAAACGAGTAATCATCTTCGTGATGGATGCCACCACTGCCGACGAAGCTGAGAATCTTGTCGAGGGATGAAAGGACACTAGCTGGGTAGACATTTACAAGAGCACTGATGAAGAGTAGAGCTTCATTTCGCGTCTGTGGCGATGTCGTTCGACCCAAGCAGACCAAGGTATGCTTCACCAAGTGCTCAGGCTCCAGAACACCGTTAGAAGTAACAGCCTTGGATCGCTTCGCGGCCTTCGCTGGCTCCTCGTGGGTGGAGAGAGCATGCACTTCACACACGCGACGCAAGCAGCCAAAAACGATCTGCAACAGGTACTCGGAGACGCGCTCGCGATGCTCAGGCTGGCAAAGCAGAGCGAGGACATCGTTCAAAGTCTTCAGCAACGCACTGGCATCACCTTCACTAGCCACGTCGTCGACCTTGATGGCCAACACTTCAAGGATGCAGCTCAGATCCTGGAAGAACTCACTGTCCTTGACGTCCGCGCCACGATGACGAGTCTTGGTAGTTCCCTTACTGGCAAGCTCGTCAGTCAGAAGACGGACAAACATACCAGAAGTGAGTGGAAGCTCATTCACCGAACGAATGAGCTGCGATGCAACCGATTCCTCCGCAACCATCAGCAACTGAAGGAGGTTGGTAACCAACACGTACTGAGATACATCATCCAACTGCGAGAAGTAGGCGCCTGAGAGACGGGAGAGAGTGAACGATTGAGCCTCGGCCAGAATTGGCAGACGAGCCTTGTCCTCGTGCTGAAGCACCTGCGTCAAGACATCGTAGAATGCCTTCGTCGTTGCCTTGGTGGCAGGCTTGCCTTCGTTCTTAACGAAGTAGTGGCTCAACAGCAGCTTTAGGGCACGAAGCTTCTGCTCAAGCACCGTCTGACCATCGTCTTCAGACAAACCGGAGATGAGCTTCGTGGCAGTCTCCGTCGTCTTCACCCACACGCTCGATGTGTTCACTTCCGTCATGATCTCAAGAAGCTTGACAGCCAACAAGAGCTGTTCATCCACCATGCGCACAACGAAACCAGCAGCCCATTCGGCAAAACGAGCATTGTCATCTTCCTGATAGGTGCCACAGATCGTCGTGATAGCGCGCGAGTCCATGAGAATATCTTCGCGGGCCGTAATAAGGTAGTGGGCGATATCCAAGAGAACCTGTACAGTTGGCGCTGGAGTGGACGTCTGATCCATCGACGTTTCTTCCCATCGCTGCAAGCACGTCACTGCAGCCTCACGCACACTCTTCTGGTCATCACCGAGAGCCACCAACACAATTGGCAAAACGCTTTCGAGATCGCTTTCATCAACGTTCTCTTCCAGCATGACACTCACGATGTCCAACGCACGGATCTTCGCAAGCACGAGAAGGAGATCAGAGTCTTCAGCCGACACGTATGGCAAGAGAAGAATACGACCCATCGTTGGGAGCAACTCGTTTCCGAGTCCCTTGTCCTCGTGGAAAATCTGAACGAGCACACCCTGGACCTGAGCAAAAACATGGGCAGGCGCCTGGAGAAGGGCAACGATGCATGCGTCGAAGTCATCAGTAGAGCCCGAGAGAAGAGCTTCGGCAGCGACGTCTCCCATCAACTGAGCAATGTCCAAAGCAGCCTCAACAGACGACTTGCTGTCGGGAAGCTCGCAGACCCGCGTAAATTCCTTCTTGAGGACAAAGCGAAGAGCCTGGTCCAAAGCCTTCGTGTGTTCCTTGTGACTCTTGGCCTTGCTCTTCTTCTGGTGGAGGTGCTGACGAGCGTTACGAAGCACTTGGATCAAGAACGACGTCAGTGGCGCAACATTCACATCGCTAGGCTTAGACCAGCTGAGGCAGAACGGCAAGAGCTTTGTGAAGTCCACGTCAGCGAGGGCAGCGCCGAAATGCTCCGCGAGGTTCGACACGGACTTGGTTCCAGAAGCAGCGCTCAACGCAGTGGCGAACGGGTGGTCAAGCTGGGAAATCAAATCCCACACTTGTTCGACACGACTCTCGGACACAAGAGTGAGAAGAAGAACAAGGATCTTGTCGTCGAGATCAGACGAGAACGTGGCGCGGAAGTTGCCGACGAGGAATTGCGCGGAAGCATCGACCACAGTCTTCGATTTTGGATCACGCGACTCCGTCCATCGGTGAATCACTTGGACAACGGCTTCAAACGCCTTCTTTTTCGATGAAAGCTGCAAGAGAAGACCACCAAGCGACGACGTCACCACGAATTCGACAATGCGCGCGCTGTCGTCCTGAAGGCGTCGGAGGAGAACACCAGGGCTGGTAATGACATTTTCAGTAGAGCCTTGCTCCACGTTGCTTGCGTGCTGCTTCTCGAGAGCCTGGAGCGCCTGGAAACGAGTCGTTTCGGTTGGGTGTTCCAAAGCAAGGGCCAACGTCGTCTTGGCATCAGAGTTGGATGGCACGAAGTGAGCCGAGTTCGCGACCTGGCCAAACGTGCGCTTGAGGAACTTGTTGAGCTGCTTCTGCTGGTTCTTTGACGCAGTCTCCGACGCGGACGCCACCACGGACTGAACGCTTTCGTCGGTCTTCTCGACAAACTTCTTACTGATCGCCACCAAGGCACCCGAAATCGCCTGCACACGTTCCTTTTCACTGTCGTAGCCTTCGTCACGCGCCGACTCCAAGAGCTTCTCGACAGTCTCCGTCACGATGTATTCGAATACGGTCACACGAGGAACAATCTCGAGGAGCAACTGATGATGGGCGTCGTCGACATTCTCCTGACGAGCCACCAGAAATGAGACCAAGTGGCGAATGAACTTAACCGACTCGTAGTTGCCCGCAACTTCGCTGAGGATGTCGACCAAATTCTCCATCGTCGTCAGGTACTTGCCCACGTTCTTGGACAAATCGAACGATGGCTGTGTCTCGGCTACAAAAATCAAACAGAGCAATGCATTCATCTGCGCACCACCGCCCACCTTCTGGGCGTACTTGACGAGGTGCTTGACCAGCGTCTCCACGACCTTGGCGCTCAGCACGGCCTTGGACGAGAGCTTTGTGAGAATCATATACGCGGTCGCCTGCATCTCTGGGAACTGTTGCGTCTTGAGCGCGATGAGCAACTCTGGAATGAGCCATCGGAGCATTGGTTCGTTCACGGAACTCTGTTCGAGCATCTGCAGCACCACGAGCGCATAGAGCGAGATGAGCTTGGGATTGGCGGCACCAATGCGAGTGGCCGACGTGAAGATGAACTCGATGACGGAGCTTTCGTCAATGGAACGCTGGACGAGCGCGTTGCGGAGCAAGGGCTCCTCCGTCTGCTTCACCTGAAGGAGAAATTCCCATCGGGTGTTGTGAATGTGTAAGATCTTGACCATCTTGGCGAACCACTTGGACTCGTGATAGCTGATGATCATGGCCATCACGTCGTTGACGTTAAACCGGTGGATTTCATACCGTCGCACGAGGAACTCGAGCACTTTATGCGTCGCGCCAAGCAGGAAATAGCCGCTGAGGGCGTCCAAGAGCTTGGCCAGGGCCGCGTTCAGCTCGGCATCTTCGGCCTTGGTGATCTGCACGCGGTGGAAGTGGATGCGCTGTCGACTGAAGAGCTTGACGGCGTCGCGCGATGGGTCAAACTCTTCAAAGACGGCGTCCAACTGCTTCAACTCGAGCAGGCCGTTCCACGCGAGGTTGTACACGGTCTCGTCGTCGATCTGCGCCGCCTCGCGCGCGTCGTAGAGGAAGGTGTCGGTCTTGCGCTTGTTGCCGGCGCCTCCTTCACGGAGCTGCTGCAGCTGCGCCGCTAAAGAGCTCACCATACTCGTCACTCGGCGCGGAAGGTTTCCTGGTCGGCTTGCCAACCAGCGATTGCCGGGCCGGCAGAGTGAAGGTCAGTTTCGACCGTAGCGGGATCTGAGAGTTTGTATGGTATAGTGAAACCAAGTCATTCCTGTGTGATTGGCTCAGAAAGGAACAATATGCTGGGTGGACACAAAAACCACCCGAGGTGTGGTTTTTGAGAGGAGGGGGCAGGGGGTTACTTGAAGTTACGTTGGGTGGGGTATACGGGTACGTTCGGCGACATCAGACATCGACGAACGGCATTCGGCGACGAAGACGACGGTGGTGGTTGTCAAGCGCGACGAGAGATGGCACTGTGGACGTTGCGTGGAGTAGGCGCGGCCATGCGCAAGAGTGTATCGCGTACACGGTCGTTTGTGACGGTTGGTGGGGTCCAGTACCCGTCGCAAGTCAAGATCGTCGAAGTCGGTCCTCGTGATGGTCTCCAGGTGCGTGGAACACGCGGTTTGTGAGGGTGGGTGGTGTGGTTGATGACTGATGTGCGTGGTGCTTGATGTGGTGTGGTTAGAATGAGAAGAGCGTGGTATCGACGGAGGACAAGGTCCAGCTCATCAACATGCTCTCGCAGACGGGCTTGAAGGCGATCGAAGCCACGTCCTTCGTCTCCCCCAAGTGGGTTCCGCAGGTGCGAGCGAAGCGGATTGTTACTTCTTCCACTGTGGATGACTTACTTTCGAGATGCGTGTGTGATTAGATGGGCGACAACACGGACGTTTTGACTCGCATTGATCGCAAGCCAGGCGTTTGGTACCCTGTGTTGACGCCAAACTTGAAGGTATGCGTACTGCCCACGGGAATGTCATTATCCCAAGAGCAATCCCTCATGAAAGACGTTACGTTTGACAGGGTTTCGAGTCGGCTGTTGCGGCGGGTGCTCACGAAGTCGCGATTTTTGGTGCTGCTTCGGAGGCCTTCAGCCAGAAGAACATCAACTGTTCGATCGACGAGAGTCTCGAGCGCTTCCGTCCTGTGTGTGATCAGGCCAAGGAGCTTGGTATCCGTGTTCGTGGGTACGTCGCAATTTCCAGTGGCATTAATGCGGGCGGAATCTGACCAGAATATTTGGTGTCAGCTATGTGTCTTGTGTTCTCGGCTGTCCATATGAAGGCCATGTGGCCCCTGAAGTTGTTGCTGACGTCGCACAGAAGATGTTCGACATGGGCTGTTATGAAATCTCTCTTGGGGATACCATTGGCATTGGCAATCCAAGTACGTCTTCTCGAACAATACGAGAATCCGCTTCACGTGTCTGACTACTCAGTCTGTATAGAGTCGACCCTCGAGATGCTACGTGCTACGAAGGCTGTCGTGCCTGTCGAGAACCTAGCTGTCCATTTCCACGACACGTACGGCCAGGCCCTCTCCAACATCCTCATCGCGTTGCAGGTTCGTCTCCACGCGGTCTTGCTCCTTTCCGAATCAATCATTTCTCATGCGCCCACTGCTTTCTCTCTTGGCAGGAAGGAGTCTCTGTCGTTGACAGTTCGGTGGCTGGTCTCGGTGGCTGCCCATACGCCAAGGGCGCGTCAGGCAACGTCGCTACGGAGGACGTTGTGTACATGCTCCACGGCCTGGGTATTGAGACCGGCGTGGATCTCCACAAGGTCGTGGAAGTGGGCGACTTTATCTCGAATGTGCTCGGCCGTCAAACGAACTCAAAGGTGGCTCGAGCCATCGGCCCAAAGGTGCTCGCTAGCCGTCTTTAAGCGCCAATGACGAAATGCATCCTGGCCAAACTGACCCATTCATCATGTTGCGTTTCATTCGTAATGTTAGAAAGTGCATCCAAGATGACCAATCAATGCGAAGGAAGATCACATTTCAACCAATCAGAGACACGTAAATCCTAAATTTCACAACACGAAAAGTTCTCCAGAAGTATATATTGTTCCGTCTCTCTCAGTACCCAGTGCTCTGACTCAAGAGCTCCGAGGACATTTGCAAAATGGGTGGGTCCTCGTCGAAGAACAGGGGCGCGACGGAGCGACGCGCGTCCAGCGCGCTGGAGCAGAGCACCAAGCGTCAGCAAGCCAGAGCGCAGGTAACATCCAAGGACAAGGCGATTCTCGAGCTCAAGAACGCGCGCGATCGACTGAAGAAGTACCAGGCCCGACTTGACATAGAGGCACAGCAGCTGCACGAAACAGCCAAGCAATTGGCGCTAGCAGACAAACGAGTGAGTTTACGGTGTATGGGTGAGTACCTTCGTGCACTGGCTGACATGGTTGGCATTGTAGGAGCGAGCCAAGCTGGCATTGAAGGTGAAGAAGTTCAAAGAGCTGCAGATCCGACAAGCCGATGACCACCTGCTCAAGGTGCTCGAGATGCTGGACACTGTCGAATGGGAAAGCCAGCAGCTTAAGGTGTTTGAAGGTCTCAAGGCCGGTAATTCGGTGCTGGATGCGATCCACAAGGTATGTCTCAACGCCGTTTGGCTCGACTCAAGACGTGAATGGACGCTGATCGTCATGTCAATGCAGGAAATGAGTGTTGAAGCTGTCGAGAACCTCATGCTCGAGACAGAAGAAGCCCAAGAAACGGAACGAGTACGTGTCTTCGTCTCCTACCTCGTCATGAATGGAACAATCCTCTAACTTTCCTTTTGCCTCCACAGGAAATCAGCCGTCTGCTCGGCAGCAGCCTCACCGTCGACGACGAAGACGCCATCCTGGCCGAACTGGCCGAGATCGAGCGCCTCGAAGCCCAGGAACTCGAAGCCGCTCTACCAGAAGCCCCAAGTACCGCCCTCGAAACAGGTACGCATTTACTTTTTCCCATGTATTTTCACCAATATCGTCCCAACCGCCCATTCCACACACGTAGACCACATCGATCTCGAACTCTCTCTTCCCGAAGCGCCAACTTCCGCGCCCAGCAAGCCATCCGCACACAAATCACGCGAAGCTCCGCAGCCTCTGCCGGCGTAATCACTTTTACTTTTTCTCAAATTTCGAGTAAACTTTTCACCCATTGTCACATACCAATGTGGTCCACATACCGCCTGTACACACCGCCACCTTGGCTCATCAGCGTGGTGATTCCATCTCTTCCGTAGCTCCTCGCTTCCTTGGAGTCTACGGCGTTTCCGTCCCTCTTCTCACCGTCGTCTCCCCCTCTCTTCATGGACGAGTGCGAATTCTTCTCGCCGTCATGTGATCCGGCCTCCTTCTGGCTCTATCTTGGCATGAGCCTCGTGCTCATCACGGCCGCCGGCCTCATGGCAGGCCTCACCATGGGCCTGCTCTCGTTGGACATGCTCAATATGCGCATCTTGGAGATGGAGGGCAGTGATGAGGAGAAGAAGCGCGCCGCGCGCGTCCTCCCCATCCTCAGCCAGCACCACAACTTGCTCGTGACGTTGCTGCTCGTGAACGCCGGCGCGAACGAAGCTCTGCCCATTTTCCTCAGCAAGCTCGTGCCGGAATCCGTGTCCATCATCCTGTCGGTCACGTGCGTGCTCATTTTCGGGGAGATTCTGCCCTCGGCGGTATTCACGGGACCGAATCAACTGCGGATCGCCGCGGCGTTGACCCCCGGCGTGCGTGTGCTCATGTTCGTTGCCGCGCCGATCGCATATCCCATTGCGCGGTGTCTCGACTACTTCCTCGGCTCGGATCATGACATTGTGCGATACAAACGCCAAGAACTCAAGGCATTGGTGGCGCTCCAGCGCGAGACCAACGCGTTGCGCAAGTCGTTCCTGGATGGAGAAGATGGTCACCACCTCAGTCATCACCACGGGTCGCCACGGAACCCGATGTTGCCGATCACGCACGAAGACTTGGCCCACCGTTCGACGCGCCCTCACACCAGCTCGAGCTTTAGCGGCTCGTCCGTCTCGGAATTGACGCGCGAGCACTCGGCGCAAGGCACGCGTCTCCATGTGGACGAGGTCACGATCATCCACGGCGCGTTGGATCTTTCGTCCAAGAACATCAGCGAGGTCATGATCCCCATTTCGCAAGTGTTCATGCTCGAGTTCGAGACCAAGCTCGACGAGAACGTTATGGCCGACATCTTGGCGTCGGGCCACTCGCGCATTCCGATCTACAAGGACTACCCGTCGAATGTGGTCGGTCTGTTGCTCGTCAAGCGTTTGATTGTCGTGGACCCAGAAGACGAGCGTCCGGTCCGTGATCTCAGTCTGCGCAAGCCAATTGTCGTGACGCCAGAGGAGTCGTGCTACCACATTCTGAACGAGTTCCAGAAGGGCCGATCGCATATCGCGCTCGTGACCAAGGATGCCAAGCTTGTGATGGAGTGCTGGGAGAACGACCTCCCAATCCCTCCGACGGTCAACTTTGTGGGCATCATCACGATCGAGGACGTCATTGAAGAGCTCATTCAGGAAGAGATTGAAGACGAAAGCGACGTCTACGTGCACGGCGTCGTCGACTACTGGCGTACCATGGCCGAACGCAAAGCACGCACGCTGAACTCTGACAAGACCGCATTTGTGCGCAAGAAGCTCAAGCAACTCGCTGAACGTGCGCGCAAACGCGTGCAGAACCGTCGTACCTTGGCAGCGTCGGCGCTCAACAAGAAGAGTATGGCGGCCATCGCCGGTACGGAAGCAGCACTTGACGCGCCGTTGCAGATCCGAGTCGTGACGGAAAACACACCGCTCGTTCCGAAGAATACGTCGGTGTAATCTCTCAGTCTAGTTGCCAGTACGTTGTAGCGGTAGCTAGGACGGTTCATTCGTCCAACCTTGCATGTGATTTTCCTCTCAATACAGACTCGATTCGCACACAAGATCCGTTACTCCTCGTTCCAGATCCTTATGTGCAAG
The DNA here is from genome assembly GCA_001922765.1 of Pythium periplocum. Taxonomy (NCBI): domain Eukaryota; phylum Oomycota; class Peronosporomycetes; order Pythiales; family Pythiaceae; genus Pythium; species Pythium periplocum. The sequence goes on from MRVE01000584.1 coordinate 11,390, forward strand.
CCTCTGGCGGTTGATTGAAAGGAGGTCGATTAGCACACACTACACTATGAACAACGTCCATCTCTTCTTCCACGCGCCACTCAACGTCCTACGTAGTCTTCTTCTCGGCCTCCCAGCGCGCGACGTCCTTGTGGTCTGGGAACTGCCACGTCGCGACCGTCTCCGCTGGCAACAGCTCCGTCATCGCTTGCTTGATCAGCTCGTAGAGCACTTGGTTACCCTCTGGCGTAAAGTGCAAGCCGTCACTCAGCAGACGGTGACGCGCTTCTTCCTCGTACGTCTCGGTGAGGACGGAGTGCAGGTCCAACACCTTGACACCACTGATACTCGCACCGACCTCAGCACACGCCCTCGCGTACTGCACCGTCACGTGGTTCTTGCGATCCAACGGCTCACTGAAGCCTTCGTGGAGTTGCTGGAAGCGTCGACGGTGGTCGTCATCGATCACAGCCGGTGTGATCAACAGGATCTTGGCTGACGGAGCTACACGCTGGTACTCGGTCAGGATGTGACGCAAGTTGGCACTGTACTCGTCCAACGGGATATGCTGCTGCTTACTCGAACCATCCACCAGTGCGGCGTCATTCGCACCGAGCCAGAGTGTGATGAGTGTTGGCTTGAAGCGTGTCTGCATCTCTTCCAGCACTTCCGGCAAGGCGTACTGGATGAACCACTTGGTGTTATAGCCACTCAAGCCGCGGTTGATGATGTCCACGGAGCGGAGCCAGTCGCGCTGGAGCAGCGTGACCCAGCCCGTCATAGAGGCATTGCCGCCGTCCTGCGTGATGGAGTCGCCCGTGAGCACGAACACAGGGCGTGTCATGGCGAAAGCTGAAGTGAGCCCGTGGGTTGACGCACGCATTCCATAGGATGATGTGCATCCGTATCGAAAATTCTCATTTCAGTGACGTTCAATGTCACTCGTGTATTAGTTCTGCTTGGTGGCGTCCACGAGGTACTTTGGATTGGACGGCGTGGTTTGCTTGACCTGTTCCACGGTCTTCATGCACGAGAATCACATTGTTACCACCGAAGTAGGTCCATTTCCAGTGGGTTTCCTGACTCGTACCTGTCGAATGAGTGCTTCCATCTTGCGATTCGAGATCAAACTGCGGAAATGAGGTCTTCGAGGACGCTCGAGGGTCTAGAAACACACGCAAAACCTCAGTCAGACTGCTGCTTGGGACACGAGCAACCGATCGAGACGTACAAAGAACTCGCGGAACTTGTCGAGCACGTGCACTTGCTTGATCTGTTCCTGGTGCTGGTGGTAGTGGAAGAGTTCGAGCTTGTAGCGGTAGATTTCGGCGCGGAAGGCCTTGCGTTTCTCTCGGAGTTTGTCGCGGATGGTCTGCCAGACGACGGCCGAAGGCACTTTGGGGAAGTCTTTGAGTAAATCGACGACGTAGTAGCTGAGAGTGCCTTCGGTGACGTTGAGACCAGTCTTGGTGCGTTGCCGGATGCTCCGGACACGGGCTTGGAGCTTCCCTCGCATGGGACTCGAGGCCGACCCAGAGCTCAGGGACGAGCGAGGTGTCGCTCCTGTGGACGTGGACACGAGGGCGAGCGAGGAAGATGAGCCTTGGTGGAGATTGAGGGAGGACTGTGACGAAGGTGCGAGGATGCCACTGCGCATGGAGACGTCGACCAAGTCGCTCACGGACGTGTTGAACGAAACATCCGAGTTTGAAACGCTGAACGAACTATTGTACGAGTTTCCTGTGGTACTCATGACCATTAAGCGCTCGAGCTTGTCTTTCCAGTTGAGGATCTCGGTAGGAAGAGGACTGGGTGACGTAAGTAGCACAAAACGGAACGCACCTTGTCGGAAGAGCATGAGGAATGGTTTCCATGCGGCGTTGGTGTAGCTGTTATACGCGTTCAGCGACGACGTGACTTCCGAAAGGCTGTTCATTACATCTAGCTCGCTCGAACTTGCCGAGACGTCGTGGAAATGGCACCGAAAGTTCTTGATCTCGACGAGCATCTCGTTGTTGATCGCTGCGTAGCCTCGTAAGCCACCGTCCGAGGTCAGGACGAAATGCGCCGAGTACCATCTTTTCTGATCCGGGAGATTCAAGAGTTTGTGCAGTTGAATATCAGCGGCGTTGCCGCTTGCTGAGCCCATGTACGCCGCTTGATTCGCTACTACTGTGCCTGATGGTGGCTGGAAGATGCGTTGCAAGTGCGGCATCTGGCTGATGTACTCGAGCCGAAGACGGTTCTCCACGGTGATCCACTTGTGGTAGAGAGCTTCTTCGCGAGCGCGCACCATGAGCTGTACATGGCGCCACCAGCGCTGGATGAGCTGGATCTTGCGCTTGATACGCTTCATAGCGATCGAGAAACGCACGTCGAACGAGAGACCACGCAAAAACTGACGGAGAATGCTGACGTGCCATCGTTTCTTGTGGATTCGCAGCCAAATGCGCCATCGCAACGTGTTTTTGTTGATCAAGTCCGCAGCGTAATGACGATGCCGCGTCGCGTCGAGCTTCTTCCACTCGACAAAGATTACTTGCTTGGTTTTGTGGTCCTGCGAACGTAAAATCTGCCGCATGAGTGACGTGAGCTGGTGTATCCGTGTCATTCGAGCCTGGACGGCTGATATCCACGCAAATGTGAGCCAGCTCTGGAGGACCAAGTCCCCTTGTACCTTGTCGTGGCCATGAAAGAACGATGAAGGGTGGCGTGGCGTGGATAAGGAGGAGCGGTGTGCTGATGCTGTCGACAGAATAGATGATCGACGCTTGAAGGAGACAGGCGGTGGTGCGAGCTCGTTGAGATCGTGGTCGTCCTGGTTCCGTCCGCCACCCCCATGTCGCTTGCGATATTGGGCTGCCATTTTCTGTAGCTCTTGCATATTCTTCGCCACAAAGTCGGTGCTTTGCTGCTTGTTATTCTTCTTGGAGGCGAGTCCAATGCGGTGACGCGTCTTGAAGCGAGGCGAGCGAGACCAGTCGGGATGGTCATAGCTTCCGTCCCTGAATGAACTCTTGGGGACGTAGTAATAGCTCGACACGACGCTGGCAGTAGGAGAAGTGACGCTGGCCATGTTTGTTTGTCGAGGCTTTTGAGAAAAGACAGCAGCCACCGGTCGAGGAGACACAAGGTCGTCGCTTGTCAGGTATTGTCCTGGACCAGGTCGATCTGTTGAGTAGTTCTCGTGGAATCGATCAGACGGACTGAACTTGACGGCTCCGGTGGTTTGCGGTCGATTGTTGATGAGATCGTACTGGCCTGGACCAAGCGCAAAGTGGTCCTTGCCGCTTCCACCACCCGTGACTGACTCGACGACCATACGTCGTCGTGTTGCTTGAGTGCCATAGAGAAACTCACCTCGTCGTGGGTTTTGCTGATGGAACTTGATGTGGACTTCGCTATTTTTCGGCAAGACGTTGTCCTTCACATCTACCGGTGTGAGCATCTGTGATGGACTGCAACTGGATACTGGGAACAAGTCACGATTGCTCTGGAGCACTCTCGCCCGTGCGTAGCCCTTAGGTTTTGTCTTCGCCGACTCGGACGGAGGTCTGGGAGCACGTAGTGCCACTTGGAACGTCGAGTCGCATGCAGTCTGGACGCGCTCTTGGTATTGCTGCATCTGGAGGATCATGGCATGTGTCGCATGTGGTGATGTCGATGGACGCTGACGTAGTCGGAAGCTTGTGGAGCGAACACTTCCACGTCGACTCGGCTCAGACGGCAGTAGCTGGGCGAACTTGCGAGGAGAGACGGAACCGTCCATCGACGGCCTTTTCGGAGAGCCTGGTCCGTCCTTCCTCTCTGCTGCGAACGAGACCTTCGTGTCAGGCATGGCTCTTGACGTGACCCCGAAAGTAGGAGCCAAAACGCCTTGAAGAGATGCCAGCGACTGTCATGAGCAGAGCAACACAGGTGTCACCATTGTCTAGATAAAAATACGCGGTCCACGAGACCTTGAGCGTCATTCTACGTGAACATGAAAGTGTAATAGGTAAAGATAGGCTCCATTCACATCAACGAACAGAACAATATACTGCCTCATCATCAACAGAGACGCAGCTCACACAAAACATAGACATACTTGGAGGTAAGGAGACTGCAAGCCATTGTTCAGATGGACAGCGATGCAGTAATGTGGCCGTCGTTGCTTCGCTTAGGCACGCTTGCGTAGCACAGCGATCATGTTTCCGGCCATGTATCCAAGCGCACGTGACGCAGGGCCAGGTGGAAGGATGAAGATCTTGAAACCAGCTTGGTCCAGCTCGAGGGCAACACCTGCGCGTGCGACACCGTTGCGACCACGCATCAGGTAGTCACAATATTCCTCGTAGCCAACCTTGTCTGGCATCGAGTCGGGGTGCAACTCGTACACGAATCGCTTGAGTTCACGGCGTTCCAGCATCAGAAATTCTTGAAACTTGCTCAAGTGGGGCAGCTGCACAACATCCACCACCAGCGGACTGGACATACATACAAAGTGAGTTTCAACCACACCGCGTTAGTGAAAAAGTCAAGTACGTACAGCTGATATGGCGCTGGAATCCCGGTCGGGACACCACGAACACGGCATTTCGTTCGTCCACTGCGCTTGAGTTCGAATTGCCATTCGCCTCCGGTCTAAATGATGCAAAATCAGTAAACAAAGATACAATCACACGTCATACAAGCTCACATACCGGCATAAACATCCCACGTGACGAAGCTTCAAACGAGGTCATCCGCATCATGCTGCCACCACCGTTCATCGGGCGTTCCCAGCTACGATCTCGCTGGAATGGGGCTTGCATCTGTGGTCGAGGAGGACTGCGACTACGACTGCGATCACGTTGCATCGGTGGAGGTGGTCCTCGGAAGTAGCCGTCGCGTGGTGGTGGGCCACCATAGTTCCCACCGTCATTCATAGGAGGAGGACGACCAAAGCCACGGGGGCTTCCAGGCCCCATGTGCGGCGGTGGACCGCGGAAACCGTCACGTGGAGGGCTACGTCGGTCGAAGCGACAAGGACTACCTGGCCCACGGCCCATCATCGGACCACCACGTGGACTACCAAAGCAGCGTCCCATCATCGGACCACCACGAGGACTGCCGTATCCACGACCCATCATCGGTCCGCCTCGAGGGCTTCCGGGACCACGTCCCATCATAGGTCCTCGTGGATCGCCATGAGCATTCGGTGGAGGCCCCCGGCCAAAACGGTCGTCATGACGCGGACTGAAGCGACCTCCGTTGTCCCGTGGAGGAGAGCGACGAAAGCCTGGACCAGGTGGGCCATCACGACGAGGAGGACTTCGACTGCGGCTTCGGCGAGGTGGTCCGTTCCGGAAATGATCCGGCGGCGGACCGCCACGTCCAGGGCCTCCGTGACGACCAGGACTCTCACGACCAAATGGAGGCGGGCCGCGCATGTCTCGTGGAGGTGACATTCCACGAGGAGGTCCATTGAAGCCATTCCGTGGTGGTGAACGCGAGCGTGAACGTCCACGGTTCATCATCGGACCAGGGCCATCACCAGGACCTCGACGTGGGGAATGTGGTGGAGCGTACCGTTGACGCAGACCGCCATTTGGTGGACCACCTGGTCCATTGTCACCTCGATTCCGGCTTCGACTTCGACTACGACTGCGTCCACGCGGCGATGGACCACGTCCAAAGCCCGGTCCTGGACCCGGTCGGCCAGGTCCATCAAAGCGTCCTGGGGGTGGCGAACGACCGCGGAAGTCGCCATGACGGTTGAATCCTGGTGACGGCGAGCGTCCTCGCTGTCCACCGCCGTTGCGGTCATGGTCCCAACTTAGTGGTGGTGGTGAGTGTCCTCGTGGGTCTCGGTAATGTTCTCCACGCATTTGTGCATACTGATAGGGTGACGACGATCGAATCGGATCAGAGGACATCGACGGCAATGGGCGATCGTGGTCGTGCAGGGAAGAGGCAGAGGAAGGAGAACAAGATGCAGCAGTTAGCTTCTCATGCGCAGCGTGAGCACCACCAGGAACGCTCCCACCGTCGCGTCGTACCTCGTTCGAGGCGATGCCGCGCGATGGAGTGTTCTCTTGGTTGTCTAATGCATCGTCACTAACCACTTCACCCGCTTCACGTTCCGTGTCGTCTAGATTCGCCACACAATTCCACACAGAGTTTCACGGTTAGCATCGATCGAGCACCCTTTCCGACGCATTTTCCGCGGCTTCAACGGCGTTTCTTACCGTTTGAATTCGAAATTTCGGGAATCCCACCACCGGACGACGCACCGCCATTCTCACCAGGCGTGCTTAGCTTGACGTTCAGGTATTTCTCGTACACGACGCTGCGTTGGCGTGGCAACGACGGAGAGGTGGTCGGTCCACTGGTCACGTCCACAGCGTCTCCTGCATGCGCCTGATCCGCCACGTGGCTGAGCTCGCTCATGGACACACTAGGGACGTCTGCGCGTGCGTCGACACCCGCGTCACCGCCGTTCTCGCCCTGCGTCCCTGTCATCATCGGTCGGTCGCGTGGCCAATCCGTTGGCTTCCCGCCCTAGTAATAGTGTTTCTCCCCACACTACCGATCCACAGAAAGTGTGCCACATGGGTGGTCCACATGAGGGTTCTACATAACCGTGTGGAGTGGTCTACATATAAAATATGTGGGACGCATAAAATGTGGGATATTCGTGTGGCGCGTGCCAGATGGGTCCAAGCTCATCCACGTGATGCGCATCATCAAGTGCACATGGGCTCACACACGCATCAATTGTCAGCACAAGCGAATTCGCCACGGACAAGACAAGAGCGAAGATGGTGACTATCGGAAAGCGTTCCCCAGTGTATGGCCGTCATGGCATGGTCGCGAGTTCGCAGTCGCTTGCGACGGAGATTGGTATGCGCATCCTCAAGGATGGTGGTAACGCGGTGGACGCTGCCATCGCTGTGGCTGCGGCGCTGAACGTGACGGAACCGTGCTCCACGGGTATCGGTGGAGACTGTTTCATCTTGTACTACGACGCCAAGACCAAGAAAGTGCATGGTCTCAATGGCAGTGGTCGCAGTCCGGTGGCATTGACGCTCGAGAAGGCTCGTGCGGATTTCGCAGCTCAAGGCGATGACGTCAACAAGATGCACTTTGTGCCTCGTGCTCACGGTCATGCGGTGACGGTGCCTGGTGCGGTTGCTGGCTGGGTTGATGCGATCAACACGTGGGGTTCGCTGTCGATGGAGAAGGTGCTTGAGCCAGCTATCACTCTCTCCAGTGAGGGCTTTCCAGTCGGCACCATCACGGCGCAGCAGTGGAAACGCGGTCAATTCCAGCTCGAACGGGGTCCTCATGCTCATGTAAGGTTTATTCAAAGCAATCACTGCTGCTCATTTCACTTCTGACCCAGGGATGCGCTTGTAGGAGCTGCTGATTGATGGCCGTGCGCCACTCGAAGGCGAGATCTTCCAGAACCCAACGCTCGCTGCGTCGTTCAAGGAGATCGCGGCCCACGGCAAGGCTGGTTTCTACGAAGGCCGCATTGCCGAAGAGATCGTCGAGATGGTGCGCTTGAAGGGCGGTGTGATGTCGCTCGACGACTTGAAGAACCACACGACGACGTTCGTGGCGCCTATCAAGACAGACTTCATGGGCTTGGATCTCTACGAGATCCCTCCTAACGGCCAGGGTATCACTGCGCTTGTGGCACTCAACATTCTCGAGCAATTGCTTCCTTCGAAGGAAGAGCGCCCAGCTCATAACAGCGCTGAGTACCTCCACTTGCTCATTGAAGCCATGCGTCTTGCGTTTGCCGATGCCAAGTGGTACGTCAGCGACATGGAGCACAACCCAGACCTCCCAATCGAGCGCCTTCTCAGCAAGGAATATGCCAAGGAGCGCGCTGCTTTGATCAGCAAGGACCACGCCGTGATTGATCCACAGCGTGGTAGTCCAGTGCTTAGTTGCGATACCGTGAGCTTCCAGGTGGTCGACAGCGCTGGCAATGCCGTGTCGATGGTCAACAGCAACTACGAAGGCTTCGGAACGGGTTACATCCCAAAGGGATGTGGCTTCACACTGCAGAACCGTGGCAGCAACTTCCGCATCGACGACGCTGATCACCCGAACGCCTTGGCGCCTAACAAGCGTCCTTATCACACCATTATCCCAGCCTTGACCACTTTCAGTGCGACCCAGGACTTGCACTCGACCTTCACGGTCATGGGTGGTTTCATGCAGCCTCAAGGCCACGTCCAGGTGTTGTGCAACTTGCTCTACCAGGATCTGAATGCCCAGGAAACGATCGATGGTGCACGCTTCTGCATCGACGCCCAGCACGAAGACAACACGATCAGCCAGGTCTTCATCGAAGAAGGTGTGGCGGACGAGGTTATCGAGCAGCTGGAGAAGAAGTACGGCCACACGGTCGTGAAGAAGGTCGGAGCTGCTCGTGGCGTCTTCGGTCGTGGCCAGATCATCCTCCGCAACCCAGACACGGGCGTTTTGTGCGCTGGATCCGATGGTCGAGCGGACGGTTGCGCTATGGGCTGGTAAGGACGACGAGCTCAAGTGGATACACTACTGATTTAAACAACATCTCATCTCGATCCTGCGGCAGAGAGACTAGGGGTTTGATCCAACCGGATCTGATTCTTTTGTGGCTTCACGGGGCCTCTCAGTCCCCTTGCCCTAGCATGGCAATCCCACGATCTGTCAATGACACGTTCTGATTGGCTGAAAACGCACTTCTGATGGAGCCAAGTGGCTTTCTTCCGTCGATTCCGCTGCGTGTCTCGTCTGCACCAAACCACCAAGCTGCCGCACAGAGCGCAATCTGTGACTTGAGTACACCCAGCTGGTCTATCGACCTAACCTACTGCTTGGTTAGGTCGCCCAAACGCATCCCTCGTCAGGAGGAAGGCCACGAATTTGTGTGCGAAGTGAAGGCTGACGACGCCCGTCGTCTGGGTTACTGCAAGGTTAGGTCCACAGCGTGGACGCCGATACATTATTCGTCCCGGTCATCCCTCCCGCTCGCGTTAGACCGTCGCGTCGCGGACACGAGGAACAGACGCGTCGAGGATGGCGCTTGGAGTGGATGCCGCCGAGCGTGAGCCGGCGCCGCGTGAACCAGAGACCAAAGCGGAGACAACGGCCGCTGCGGACGTGAAGGAGACAGCTGACGACGCGTCGGTACCCACTACGACGGCGGTCAAAGAGGTGTTCGTCGACGCGGAGATGGACGACATGACGCCGATGAGTAGCGCTGACTCCATGACGTTTTCGTTGTCGCCGGGTGTCTCCTCGAGCTCCGTTTCCGCTGCTTCCATCGAGGAAGAATGGGAAGAAGTCAGCAGCGTCGTTAGTGTCGTTAGTAGCGTTGTCGAGAACGTGGCTATTGATTCCAGTGGCGCTGTGGACGAGAGTGTGGACGAAAAGGCAACCCACACCGTGGAAGCGACCTCGCCGAAAAAGGACGCGGAGAGCGTGGATGAACAAAAGGAAACTGGTGCTGTTTCTCAGCAAGACGACGTGGACGAGAAGGGGGTAGTCCACACAGTGGATGCGACTGTTGCAGTCGCGAATGAGATTGCCGATCAGCACATTCCACTTGCAAGCGCGGACGTTGCGAAAGAAATCAAGCAGAACGATGCGGATACTGAGAAGGACCACACGGTGGATACGACTATCCAACACGTGGATGTTGCTGTCGAATCGAAGGTTGAGAGTCAGCTCAATGAGCAAAAGATCACCACCACCATAGATGAGAAGGTGGATGATGTGAAGGTGGTTCACGCTGAAGACGCTGTGATTGCGAAGGAAATCGACTCCCACACCGTTACACAGAAGAACGATATGGATCACGATGTGGACGCCGAGAAAGTGGTCCACAGTGTGGACGTGACGGTTCCTGCTCAAGAACAAAGTGCCGTGAAGGACGCTGAGGACAACAATGCAGATGCAGAGACACAGACAGTTACTGAGCACGTGCACGTGGAAGACAAGAAGGTCGTCGAGCCAACTCATGTGGAAACCAACGTCGTCGACAACCAAAAGCACACATTGGAGGTGGATGTAGTCGACGCTGATGTGCATGTCAAGACCAAAAACACCGGCCGTGAGGAACAACCCGAACTAAAGGGTATTGCGGTCCCCGTTTCGATGGAAAAGAAGACTGATGAAGAGAAGATCGCTACTTCGCCGGATGCGGCTGGCACATCTGTGGATACGCCAGTTGTAATGGAGGTCGATACTCATCAAACGTCGAACTTGGTCGAGACCACCGCTGTGGACGTGACTGTGACGGAGGTCCAAACGATGGTGACAACTGTGACTTCGGTCTCTGTCGCGACGACGGAATATGAGATTGAGACGCTGAGAGTCTCGCAGACCGAAGTCGCTGAGATCGAGACGGTCAAGGTGGTTCTGAGTTCAACAGATCAAGCTGATGTGTCGGTCTCTGTTGTCGACAGTGATGCGGTGGCTGGTCCACGTGTTGACATCGACATCGCAAACGAAGTCGATGATCAGTACTCTGCTGACGGAGATGAGACTCCCGCCAGTACGACGTCGTTCGCCACAGACTTTACGACGGAAGACGAAGGCACTGGTATCAAAACCAAGAAAAGTAAGGGACGTGGCATCACTTCGTTTATTTCCAAGCGCGTGCGTAACCTCTCTCGCCGATCGAAGAAAGACAAGTCGTCAGCTACCGAGGCATCCACGTCCAGTGCCTCAATTACGGACGAAGCGGGTTTGGCCGACTTGAGTCCTACGCCCCACGCCGAATTGCTCATGACGACGAATAAATCCGAGGGCCCATCGACGCCACAGCTTGCAACAGCTGATCGAGTGAGCGTTATGGACACGTCGCCAACTTCCTCGCAAGCTTCAACTTCTATGTTGGCATTCCCGAGTATCACATCGCTAACACGCTCCATTTCGAATCGCACGGAAGCGCCGAAGGAGAATCCAGCAGAGAATGTAGAAAAGTTCAAGAGCTTCTGGGACGAAAAGCTGCGAAACACGATGGACAAGATCGCACATCGTGCCAAGTCGACTGAAGGTGGCGCGGCTGCGTTTGAACAGCGTCTTTCGACCGACAAGGACATCTTCCACTTGCTTCTGAAGCTGTATGCTCACCAAGATGTGGTTCAGGAACTCTACGCTAGTGTCGAAGCTAATGCTGCCGAGTTCGACTTCTACATCCCGCAGCTGGGTACGTTCTTGCTCCATGGCAAATACAACAAGCAGCATCAGCTCGAGTGCTTCCTCATGTCACGTAGTGGGGAGTCGCTCACATTCGCGCATCGCCTCTGGTGGTTCCTCAAGTCGTTTGGAAACAACGCGATTGGCTACCAGTCCGAGTATCTGAGCTCGACGCTTTCTCCAGAGGAAGAACAAGTAGACTTGTTGACTGCGATTCAGCAGCGTGGTGGTGTTCCTGCTGTACTGATGGCCCAGGGATTGAGTATGGAAGAAGTGTCGCCAAAGCATGACAACCTGCGACTGCGACGAGCATCAACGTTTGCGATAGACCGAGCGCCTGCGTTGGCTACCACCAACAAATTCGAGAACGATGATAATGCTTTTGCCGAGTTCCTTCGTACGAAGCGAGATATGACGATGTATGAAGCGCGTCCTGCTGAAGGCGACCTGCAGCAGATCGCCCTCTTCGACGCAACGCCCAATTTCGTTGCGTCACTTACTGATCTCGCAGACCAGTTGATCCATGTGCCTCCTTCGCTGCGAAACCAAGAACTTCGCGAGGGTCTTTTCTCAATTCACGACAGTGTTTTGCCTTCCAACGTGATTTATCTGCCAATTGGCAACTCGTGCCATCGTATCAAGTCGATCCAGCTTGAAGAGTGCTTCACATTCTCCACCAAGGAACGTGTGCCATACTTCTTGTGTTTAGAAGTCATCGACTACGCTGTGGAAGCCCCAGAGATTCTCGCCGAGACCAAGAAGAATAAACGATCCCTGACTATGTTGGCGCGAAAGCGTCGCTTTGGATTGAAGCTTCGCGGCTTCAAGAAAACGGGTGGGGGCCGTACGCATAGTGCTGTCAAGGAAGAGGACGAGGAGGAGGAACGTGATGAAGGTGACGCTCAGGAAGCTGCCGGTGCAGCAAATGAGGTTCCTCCATCTGATGAGACCAAGTACGATTTGTTTGGAGTTCGATCTAGTTCGTCGAAATCGTTTCCCGAAGGAGATGACCTGTGGACACCAAAGGAAGATGGCGAAGGCGAAGACTTCAAGCTCGAACTGGAGGAAGAAAGCAGCGAGTTGGTACAGGGTGACGCACTCGCGTTGACTCCACAACGACCTCTGAACGATGGCGACGTCGCCGCTCGTATGGGTGAAGAGATCGAAGTTGAAGTTCCAGATGCTGAACAGAAGAAGCGCATGGGTCAGTGGGGTCTGCCTCGTCGTGTGCGCCGACGAAAGAAGAAGAAGGTGAAGAAGGAGCCTCGCCCTGAATTAGAGAAGAAACACACCAGTTTCTATCCGTCGTGGTTTGGTCGACGACAGAAGCATGGCGATATCAGTGACGCTTCACCTGCTTCCAGTTACGAGACAATCGAAGAGCTGATCACCGATGATGAAGACCTTGGCCCTGATCCATTCCAGCAGGCTGCGGAAGCTACGGCAGGTCCACATGAGCCCGTTCCTGAGCCTCTGCTCGAACTCTCTGTCAAGAAAGTTGAGACCAAGGCCGGTGGAAAAGATGGTGATGCCTCCTCTGATGATGAGAACCCACGTAAGGGACGTGGTCGTGATATCAGTGTCAGCTTGGATTTTGCAGATCCTGATGCGTGGAAAGTCAACTTTGGTCTCGAGGACGTTCTCACGGACGCTGACCAAGATCACCAAGATATTCCGGAACAGACGCCAGAGCTGGACGGTGAGAACTCGGATGAGGAAGAAGAGAAGCCGATCATCGTGTTCAAGGAGCCATGGCCTGAGAAGGAGGAGCGCATTCGCAAGGAATCGCCAAACGGCAATCACCCGGGCTGGCGACTCCTTCCTGTGATTGTCAAGAGCAACGACGATCTCCGCCAAGAACAGTTTGCGGCCCAGTTGATCTCGCAATGCGATCGTATCTTCCGCGATTACAACCTTCCACTTCGCCTGAGGTAAGCTGACGTGTTATTCTCGTTATTGTACCGAACGATCCACTCATGTGTTCTTCCATGGAAACAGACCTTACAATATCATCGCCACGTCTGGTAGAACCGGACTCATCGAGGCTGTGCCTGACACTGTCTCGCTCGACTCTCTCAAGCGCAATGATCCTGCGTACACGACCTTGCTGTAAGTGTGCTCTTCGCCCGATTGAATGGCCTTGTAACTCACTGTCATTTTCTTTCTCAGCGAGTTTTTCGAGCGCTTGTTCGGTAGCGAGACCGTCGAATTTCGTCAAGCCCGCCGCAACTTCGTGGAGAGTCTGGCGGCCTACTCGATTTTGTGCTACGTGTTCCAGATCAAGGACCGTCACAACGGCAACATCCTTCTGGACACGGAGGGTCACATCATCCACATCGACTTCGGCTTCTTGCTGACCAACAGTCCAGGCAGCAACCTCAACTTTGAGCGTGCGCCATTCAAGCTGACCGACGAGTTCGTCGAGCTCATGGGTGGTCCACGCAGTGCGACCTTCCGCTACTTCCGTTCGTTGTGCATTCGTGCCTACCTGGCTCTGCGTCGCAACATGGACAAGATCGTCTTGCTGGTCGAGATGATGCTCGTCGGTAATGCTGATATGCCGTGCTTTGCTGGTGGCAAGAAGGCGGTGATCGAAGGTCTCAAGGAGCGCTTCAAGCCAGGAGCCCGCACGAGTGAGTGTCAAGTGTTCGTGAATCATCTCATCGACCGCTCCATCAACAACTGGCGTACTCGCTGGTACGACAAGTACCAGCGCGCCTGGGTGGGTATTATGTAAGCTGGAGGCGTGGGAACATCGTATCTATTTAGTGGAGCAAGCAGTTTCTGAATCAATCAATCAACAGACGTACGTGACATCCTAGGACTTGACGTTGAAGTGGCTTGGTAAGTTCGGTTTTTGCTAAGTTCGTTTTTATAGATCACAAGGTTCGCTACGCTTGGTCCCCGCAAGTCTAGCAACCCTCTGGAAACTGATCCAATGGGTGATGTGGCACACGTGGCAGAGTCTGACCAAAGGCGACGTCAAGAGGACGCGGAGCTGCTCAGTTCCCAACGCCTGGAGACCACGCAAGAGCCATGCTGAACACGATCCAGAGCGTCTGCTATGTGGTGCTCATCACGCTGATGGTGGCCTCCAACTATGTCTTGATCCCTGTGCCCGTGCAGCTCATTACGTCGGCCACGGCCATCATCTACATTGGCGCCACGCTCTCGCTCAAGCTTAAGCACCACCGTGAAGCCAGTGGTGAGAAGAACGATGAAGTGATGAAGGCGGAAGACGCGTACATGTTCCCATTGCTCGGCTCGGGCGTGCTCTTTGGATTGTACATGCTGTTCAAGATCTTTGACAAGGACTTGGTCAACTTGCTCTTGACCTCGTACTTTGCGCTTATTGGCACGTACAGCTTGACGGAGGCGTTTAGCCCGCTCTTGAAGCAGATCTTGTTCAGCAAGAACAAGAGCTCGTTCCAGCGCAACATTAAGATCCCATTCTACGGCGTGTACGAATTGGTCTTGACGCCTGCTTGGATGTTGACGTTTGTGTTTGCGGCTGCGTTTGCCACGGCTTGGTTCAAGACCAAGCACTTTTTGCTCAACAACATCTTTGGCATCTCGCTCTCGATCAAGGGTATTGAGGCGCTTTCGTTGGGCAGCTTCAAGGTCGGCGCGATTCTGCTCAGTGGCTTGTTCTTCTACGACATCTTCTGGGTGTTCGGTACCGACGTGATGGTGACCGTGGCGACGTCGTTCGACGCGCCAATCAAGCTCATCTTCCCTCGCGAGTTTGCGACCGCCACGGAGAAGGCCAAGTACTCGATCCTCGGCCTTGGTGACATCGTCATCCCTGGTATCTTTATCGCTTTGCTCTTGCGTTTCGACGCGCACCGTGCCAACGCCACGGCGACGACGCAGAACTTCCCAAAGCCGTTCTTCCACGTCAACTTACTCTTCTACATCTTGGGCTTGGTGGCGACCGTGACGGTCATGTTCGTCTTCAACGCCGCGCAGCCTGCGTTGCTCTACTTGGTGCCAGCGTGTTTGGGCTCGGCTGTTGTGACCGCTCTTGTCCGTGGCGAGTTCAAGGAGCTCCTCGCGTACTCGGAAGAAGAAGAAGAAGAGGAGGACGCCAAGAAGAAGGAGACGGAGGCCAAGAAGACCAAGTAAGTAGCTTCCGCGTTAGATGTGTAGCATCCCCCTTTGAATCGAACAGATCTTTGCTTTACTTCAACCACACGTGCGTGCCAGCCATCCGTTTCCCTTGTGCGTGGATAGACACGTCGTTGAAGTCGCAACGCATGGAACAAGGGCAGCAGACGCCGCGCTATCCGCCTGCTATCCTCATCGAGCCGCCGCGCTGACGCCATCGTCTCCATAGAGCGGTCGCCTTGAAACGGCCTCCTGTCATACTGCATGACGCGTGCCATCACTTCCTGTTTACTTCAAAAAACCTCGGAAGGAGTCAGCAGAGGGTGCATGCAGACCTCTGATACTCGATACTCCGCCCCGTCCACGAAATCTCAGCTGGCCACAAACACGGGTTCTAAATACCTCTAAAAATCGATAGGAAAGATAGGGTCAACCCTGCAAAGGCCCTAGCCCCTGTCTCGGTTCCACAGTGAGGTTTATCCCATGCTGGAGTATACAAACCGTCAGTTAGTTTCTGTATTCCTGTCACATGAGGTTTTTTGTAGAGTGACGTGTCAGAGTGATGGTCTCGTCCGTCCACGCAGTCAGTCGGCCACATTTGCTTTGGCGACAACCAACACCCGTCCGTCCGCGCCGCCGACGCCTTGTACCGCCCTCCGCGCCGCTTCCAGACGACGTCTCGCGGCCAACAGCGCCCCTCCGTGTGATAGCCACGTCCAGAGCTCTCGAACGCGCCCTCGCTCGCGAAAATGGCGCCGAATTTGAGGTAGGAACGCGCGAAACACGCCAACTTCACGGACAGAGAGACTGATGACTTGACTGGTTGATGTAGATTGGCGGACAACGCCACGACGGAGAACAATGCCAAGACGAGCGTGATGGAGAACTCGCCGGCGCAGCAGCCGCGTAGCGCCTCGTTGTCTGGTATCCGTCAGCCGACCCCGTCGCAGAGCATCAAGGAGGAAGAAACACCCGTGATTGATGGCGAAAGCAGTCAGGATGAGGAAGAAGCGCAGAGTGTGCCACGTCGCCGCAAGCGTGATGTGGTCCGACAGATCTCACTGCGTTTGTACTTGAAGGGAAAAGATATTGCCGGTGATGTGTTGCGTAATGTCCGTGGAGAAGGTGTGGAGGAGGAAGAGACTGCACTCTCTCGCACCACGCGTCGACCTCTCTGGATGCCTAAGACGCAAGATGACTCTGTTTTGATTCGTGGAACCCCGATGGAAACGCTCACAGCGCGGGCGCAGGAAAAGGACCACCATGATGTCGATGCGTTCTTTAGCTCTCGAGTGACGGACCCGACCTCTTACTTCTACCGCTTCCACTTTGATGACTACCGTCATCTCACGCCTCAAAAGGCAGAGGTGCAGCTGGTTGACATCAACTGGCTCAAGCCTCACGAGCAGATTGTGAGTGCTGAGCGTGTTAGTGGACTCAAGAAGGCGACCATTAACTGGGATGCGTACACGGAACCACTGCTTGTGGACATCAAGTCTGGCGCCATTCTCGATGGTCACCACCGCTACAATGTGGGTCTTCAGCTACGCTTGAAGCAGTTGCCTGCGGTGCTTGTCGACTACTTGGGCGATGACACAATCACAGTTGATGTCTGGCCTGAATGTGGCCGCACCAAGCTCACCAAGGAAGAAGTTATCAAGATGTCGCTCTCGCCAAACGTCTTCCCTCCCAAGACAAGTCGCCATCGTTTTACTGAGAGTCTCCCACCTATCTCCATTCCACTCTCCGTACTTCGTCAAAACCCAACTCCAATCAACGATCTCACTCTTTCGATTCCAATGAACCCAAAGAAGGCAACGAATGAGGCTGCAGATGATAACGAGACATCGAAGCTCAATCGTGTGCGTGACGTATCGATCAATCTGATCAGCACAGCCCAGACCTTGGCGACAACAGTCACCAAGAGTCTGTTCCGCAATCGATTGCGTAAGATCGACAACACAAACCGCGAGACGTCACAACTGGATATGATCAAGCGTCCACCGATGGACTCGTCTGATTTCTTCACAGCAATTCGTGAGAACGATCCTACTTCGAGCTTCTGTCGACAAAAGGCAGCAACGTTTGAGGATTTGCTCTCGTCGGATGCTTCGCGTCGCAAGAGTTTCTACCTCACGCGTATCTGGGATCCAACGTCGTACTTCTACAAGTACAACTTTGATGCCCAACCAGAGCGTCATCCGAAGAAGATCGCGGTGAAGCTTGTCTCAATCAAGTGGCTAAAGGCTCATGAGCAAGTAGTGAGCTGGGAGCGTGTAGATGGTCTGCGTCGCGCCACTGTGAAGTGGGATGCATACTTGGAGCCCCTCCTGGTTGATGTGGTTTCGGGTGCGATTCTTGATGGCCATCATCGTTATCATGTGGGCAAGCAGCTCGGTTTGGAGTGTGTTCCATGTGTCCTTGTGGATTACTTGGGTGACGACACCATCACGGTCGACGTCTGGCCAAACTGCGGTCGTGACAGTCTGACCAAGCAGGAAGTGATCGATATGTCGCTGTCCAACGACGTGTTCCCACCAAAGACGAGTCGCCACACGTTCTCGGATGACTTGCCACCTATCTCTGTGCCACTCGCTCGTCTTCGAGTTGCTATTACCGAAAACTACGCGGACTTGTAAATCATGAGACCAAATAGTTAGCTTATGAGCATCGTGAAGCGGATCAATCTGTATTTGTATGAAAGAATGGAACGGCCATGCATGTTGACTGAAGCAACTGATCCCATCTCGTTTTTCGAACTTGCAATAGAGTGCTTGTAGGACAGACACTGGCCTCACGATTCAAATGTTGAAGTCAACCAGATGGCAGGCAACTCGAAGTAGTGATACAATTTGTGAGTTGACAACGTCGCTAGTCGAGCAAAAAGGACACGGCGATGGTGAGCCCATGCGTACGGCTTCAACTGACCATATCTAGGCAGCACTCCCAGACCACCAGTTCGTCCGACAGTGAAGACACATGATGTTGTTTCCATGATTCACTGGTCATTTGTTTCAGCTGCTGTAGAAGAATATCAAGGTTTACAGTTTATTCACCGTGAACGAGTGCGTCCATTCGGCGTGCCACGAATCACCAGAGTGGTGAAGCATAAAGAAAGCCGTGGACTTGGATTTCTACAGTGCAGAGCGTGTACCCAAGACCACTTTTTGTGTCGCGACCCTCTCTCAATCTTTGTTCATCTCTTCATTCCAAGTTTTTTCCATCAAGACAACAAACAGACCAGTTCCGGTTAGACAAAAGACTTCGCATCGACCGACCATGCCCGACGAAGTGGTTTCAATCATGAATCGCAAGTCCGGTAAGGTCCTAACCCAGACGGCGAACGGTGCGATCCTTGCAGTCTCATTCGACCCGAAGGACCCAGCTCATCGATGGATCCGAGTCTCGGCCGGATAAGGATTCTATGCCTACAAAAACGTCATGACAGACAATGCGCTCGATCACTGGTACGCCGAGAAAGGCCGAGGGAACGTGGTGGCCAAGAACGGAGACTGTGGGCATATCAACCACCAGTGGTATGAACGCGACGTCGAGGACATCTTCATTGCGCTCCAAAATCGAAAAGTCACTGCATGTTGGATCATTATTTCAGCGATGACGTTCGTGTGGCTACGGATGGCGACCCTGCGTATCACGAGCGCCAATGGTGTTTGATTTATCATCGCGAAGCCACAGAGGAAGTTATTCGGACTGTCGCCTTGAAGGACGTTCAATCGGGCAACGTTCTCACACATGCCGACATGGTTGATGCGGTGGACGACCACTGGAACTGGCTTCGAACCAGTGGAGTCGTATTTCAGTTGGAGGGTACCTTGTGTATCAGAACGGCGCTTCGGAAATGGTACTATCACACACCGAGGAAGGTATCTGTGCATTCAACGAGAACAAGTCGGACAAGAGAAACCACTGGTTCGAATGCATATTGAGCAAGGGCTACGTTGCGCTCAAGAACCGTCACACGGGTCACGTCCTCGATCACTTCTTTGAGAGTTCGATCCGCGCGACAGACCAAAAGATTGGTTGTCTCAACGATCTGTGGCAGATTGTATACGACCTGCCGAGTAATTGGCGTCCCGCAGCACCAGTGGACTCACCGTCTCCTTGGATAATTCGACCGGAAAGCGTGATGCTTACCTCAGTAATCGGCGAGGGAAGCTTCGGTAAAGTGTATCATGGCAAGTGGAGTGGATGCGATGTCGTCGTCAAAATTATCAATTTCGCCCGGACCCCGCCGCCACCCAAGGAAATGGAATCGTTCCTGAAGGAATTCAATTGTGGGCCGAGTTACGTCACCCCAACATCGTTCCGTTCTTTGGTGCTAACTTGGATCAAACGTCCTTCTTCATTGTGTCCGAGTACGCTGCAAACGGGACATTGGACCACTATCTCGCCCGAGGCAACAACCGCGATACCCTCGTGTGGCGGAAAGATGCTGGATGTCGCCAAGGGACTCAACAGGCTTCACGAGCGAGAAATGATTCACGGCGATCTCCGATCGGACAATATTGTCGTCAGCGCCAATGGCAATGCTATGCTAACGGACTTTGGATTGAGCTACCTGGCTAATGCGATTTCGGTGACGATGATGAGGATGAAGGACCACTTGGGGGCGATGCAGTGGCGCGCACCAGAGTTTGCGTGGGAAACGATGACCCAGCCACTCTTTGAGTCTGATATCTTCTCGCTTGGTATGTGTATTCTCGAAGCGCTCACGGGCGGTCGACACTGGGGTCAGAACTACGACAACGACTACGTCCGAGGTCTCTATCGTGATTTGAAGCCTGGATCAAACCAGGAGCAGGAGGAACTGCCCGTTCAGCGCCCCGAGATGGTGACGGATACTCAATGGAAGCTGATCAAGTGAATGATTTCCGTGAATCCTCAGGCTCGCTCGTCGATGGAGCAAGTATTGGATGAGCTGACCACGTTCGCAAACGACGAAGAGTTTGACGAGTTTGAGCAACGCAGTAGTTTGCACTAGGAAATTGAATAGAAAAGATTGTTCGTGGATCAAATCCAGTCCGTGTATATATGAAAAGCGTAGAGTTCTACGCATGTAGATCGACGAAGTGGTTCTTAATCGCACAGACGACGGGGCGGAGACGAGGAGACCAATGGACTTGGTGTAACCACCACAAGGTCAGTTGGTTTGGGTGTTTCCACGACAGGCTCACTCGGATTTGGTGGTAGAAGCACAGGGTCGGTCACCACCACCACAGGCTCAATTGGACCTGACGTCGCTGTTAAAGGACCACCTGGACTCGGTGTCAAAGTCACAGGCTCAGTTAGCTTCGGCTCGGACGAGCTTGGAGTCACCGTAGGCTCAGACGGACTTGGAGTCATCACAGGCTCAGGTGGGCTAGGAGACTCGACTACAGGCTCGGACGGACTTGGCGTTCCATCCGCATGACTTGGTGCGACCAGTACTGGATCAGACGGACCCGGAGTTTCGATCACCGGCTCGGATGGGCTGGGTGTCGACGCGGGCTCATCGCTATGGAGATCCACATTGATAGCCACAGGTGATGAGGCGCCTTCAACGACCAGCTCGACCTGAAGAAGGTAGTTCTGGTATGGATCCTGCGGCGCAGCAAACACGTAACCTTCAGGACATTCGGCAGACACCTCAACCGTCATCCACTTGAGGCTCGAAGCGTTCCAGCAAGCTTTGCGAGTGGGTGCGCTCACCACACGCCATCGTCCGTCCTGGCTCGTGATCGCAGCCTTCGCGTTGCTCACATCAGTGCTCGGTTCGTTCTCCGCCCATGACCAGACCTGCGAATGCATAATCGCCACATCTAGATCGTCCGGGGCGACGAGATTGACGTCCCAGCGAACGAATTTACCAATATTGCCTGGCGTAAGAACGGGAGCGAGTGTCGACGTGTACTCTCCGTCTCCGTCTAGCATGATGTAGCGGATACTCGACTGGTACGAGCGCAAAATATGCTCGCCACTGTAGATCTTCTCATCACCGAGTATACGAGAGGCGTCTGGTAACGCATCCAAGTACTTGGTACTGAGTTCTTCGTGGCCGCCACAGTAATCCTTGAGCTTGTACGCGAGTCCGGTGTTATCGTTCGCCAGTAGCACGACTCGATGGCCTTGATCGATGAAATGCTGGAGACTGGCGTCAGGTCCCTTCCATCCAGCGGCTTTCAACGCATCAAGCTGCTCAATCGGCACAATCAAGTCACCCAAGACATCCTTCGCGATGGCATTCAAGTCATTTCCCTTCTTCAGGGTTTCGATCGTCTTTCCAGTGTCAAAGTAGACAAGCACGAGCTCGTTCTGATTCTCTGGTTTGTCCAACCACGCTCGAATCTCTTCCAGAGTCTGCTTTGTCGTTGGTTGTTCTTCCGCGCGAATACCAGACAAAGAAGGGAAGCATCCTAGAAGATCTGGGTCGTAGAGAATGCTTCCGTACACTTGCAACTCCTCTTTGATCACAGCGAAGAACGACTCCATCACTGACGTCCCCAAACCACTGCAATGCGCACTGCGGAGCGCATCAAGGAAGTAGTGGGTGTCCACTTCGAGCCACCGAATGCCCACATTGAGCTGGTCCGTCAGACTCAGCACTTGGTTGTTGGTCTTCATGAACAAGTACGGCTTGGCCGGGTCCAGATTGAGATTCATAAGCTGATCGCGGTTTCCGAAGCCATCCGCCAGAGTGGTCGCGCTGTTATGTGTTGCAGGAAGCTGCGCAAGGCACATCGGACCTTGGTACGCAAGCTGGCGTTGGTACTCCAGCGTCTGGTTGAGCCAAGGTGGTACCTGAACCGAGCCTTTCTCGCAAATGGTACTGCAGATTTTGCCGCTGATGTCGCATTTCTGTGTCTGTGTGCACTGGGTATCTGCCAACTCATTCGTCTTGGGTCGATTGGTGCCTGGTGTCACTTCACGAGGTGAAAAATTGGTCAAACCGGCTGGAGCAGAGCACGTGGTCTTGTACTGACACGACTTGGCGTTGTTCAGAGCGTCGACAAACTGCGTCGACGAGTTGGAGAACTCGACAATGCCGTTCAGAAACTCAAACGCCGTGTTACCCGATACAAACTCGAACGACGCGAGCACGGAGTTGAGCAGTGGACGCATGTGGTCGACACAACACGAGTAGTCAATCGCCTTGGCTGCTGTTTTTTGCGAGGCCGAACTCGTATACGCCAAGCCTTGGAACGCATTGCACTCCTCACCATGGACAGCCGTGAAGAACGGCAGCAAGACAGAGTTGAGTAGGCGGAAGTTCTTGGCTGTGTACTTGGCCTTGAGCTGTCTGAAGATGGAGGAACCACACGTCTGCTTGATATCCGCTCGCTTGGCACACAACAGTTCGTTGACACCGTTGATCAAATCACTGAGTATGAACGACTCCTTACTGATGTTCGGAGGAACAAAGAGATTAAGCATGCTAATCGCATCGTTCACTTGCCCGCAACAGGTCGGATCGGCCTTTGCCTTGCTCATCAACAGAGGCACGAGCGCCTCGGCACACGGCGAGACGAGCTTGCTCCAGTCGGAGCAGAACGCGTTCATCTGCGAGTCGCCTGTGGCCTGCATGTACTTGTACAGACTCGCAGATATCTTGTCTGGAGCTTCCATGACGTCAGCGAAGAAGGCGAGCAAGCCTTGCAGTGGCTTGCTGTTGGTCATTGCCATGAGCTGATCCAACGAACACTTCGAGTTGGGCGCGAAGAGGACATTCAAGAGGTCGCCACTGTTGTTCCCGATGCATTGATCGATCCCAAAGTCCGACGGTAGAGTGACTAACTCGGCTGGCAGCAACGTGCACGTCGTCGCCGCGGCCGACGTGGCACTGACACTGGCGATGGCCACAGTCGTGGCCACGAAGCCCTTGAACGATGGACGCATGGCTGCGTCTTTTCGCGAATGAACAAGATAACTGACAGCGGCGACGGCAGTGGCTGGTTCACAGCGCGATGGTGCATTGGATGGCAACGAACGACACGTCTCAGCGTCGAGCGAACGTGAACCATGACAGAGATTCCTGCTCGACGGAGGTTACGAGGATCCGTGACCTGTTATAATGAATAATAGGAGCGATTGCGAATCCCGCTTCGTTGATTTCATTATATCATTATAACCTGTTCGAATTGATACGTACTTAGTGGGTTGGCCGTTTTTCATCCAAAAGACACAATGGTCGATCTCATGAAGAGCTTGGCGCACTTCATCGCAGGAAACGCTTTTTTGGATGACTTTGCTGTTGACGCGAGGCCTTGGCCTCACCTTTGCTTCGTCTCACGTGCATAAACCACCAGACGGGACGGTGGCGGTGGTTGGATCCAAGTACACAACGCCATACCTAGACTTGCGTCTCTGTAACAACCAGTTTGGGGCTCAAACGCTTCAAAGCCAATCTTTCTTTTATTGTTCTGATTTTCTCCATCGCTTTCCTTACATGCAGCCGACTTTTTCTCGTTTTCAATGCTTTTCCATAACCCGTTCATCTCTTGGAAGGTGTACTGAAAAGAGCCACGCGCTCCGACGAACGTCTTCCGAGGATTTTTTTCAGAAACACTTGTACGTCGCAGACCCTCTTCTCTTCGCATATGGTGCCAAGAAAGCCGGACACGAAGGCAAGTGCGAGTGCGCTCTAAGGAGCCATGAACTGCGGAAGTCGTTGTGCATCCAAGGCCGGTCATGGAGGCGATCATCGCTGCTCGGTTGGAATGCACAAGTGTGGCTGGCCGTGCTTAGCTCGGGGTTGTTCCGGACGATGTGTCGAAGATGCTGAGCAGCCACATACTGCTCACAAGTGCGAAGTGGATCGATGCCTTCAGCCGTGTGTGATGGAAGCGTGCGACAGATTGTGCCAGTCGAGCGATCATTTCCACGGCCATGTCGAAGCAGCCACTACGTACGCGTCCGAGCATCTCCTCAAGCACACACAGCGGTTTGATAGTGCGTCCGAGGGGCCGACAACGCACATGTGCAGTCAAGAACACGCGTGATCAGAAGCTGGGGCAGCAATGAGACGTCCCACAGTCGTGTCCTCCTGCAATTGAGTGTGCAGCAGGCTTCACGCAGCTGAGTTGGCAGCGTACACATAGGTCCAAGCATCGTGCCAGTGCTTGGAGAGGCGCAAGGAGCTGCTGCTCCCGCACATACCATTCGTCAGGCACACGATTGTCAAGCATGGATCTCGCCCATTTTTGAATCCGAAGACGTCGACGACGCACGACAAACACCAGGAAGAGATCAAACTTCTTCTGCAGAGACACTGTCCATCGACGCAGGTGTTGATTCGCGACGCGTCGATCCAGAAACGTCTGAAAGAGGCGCTGAAGAACTGTTGTGGCAGCATGCAGCCGCTCTTGATCCGTTCCAGAGGTCAAGTTGCCCAGATCAATCTCGCCATCATCCAGCGTGTCCAGCGAGATGTCATGCTGGAGTGACAACCACGCCGTCTCCATCGATGGCTCCGCAACGATAACTTCATCCAGCGTGACGACGACTGGTTGACCTGACGCTGTGTCCAACAGAGCATCCTTTCCGATCACAGACACGTCGGAAGACGTATCGGCGAGGACAACAATCGCACCAAAGCGAACAATGCCTGGGAGTTGAGTCGCCATCTCCGCCAGCTTCAGCTTCAGAGTGCTGTCGTCCATTGATGTCCAGTCTAGGATCGTTATCTTGGCGAGGACCAGTCGGATACAGTCCAAGAAGGATTTGCCCGTCGAGAAACCAGCCTTGGGATTGCCACACAGCTTCTCTCGGATAAAGCGCTGGACATGGGTCAAAGAGCGATAATAACCAGGCGTACCGAGCGGAGGCGAGCAGTTCACTTCGAGCTGACCAGCATACATATCCGTGAGGAAGTTGTTTTCCCTGTTCACGTCCAGCAACCGTCCATACTTTGTCACAAACTCGTGGACGACGCCACGATGATCATTCGGGTTCACGTCCTTCACCGACATGTAGAGCTTCCCACAAAATAGTTGCGACTCGTTCTTGATCAGCTGGCTTGCTTTTTGGAACTTGGAAAAGAGATCGTCAATCTCCATGTCAAGTCGCATTTCCGTTCGAAACACTGCCAACATGGAGATTGACGCGTTCAGAACGGACAAGAAGACGTCTTCTTGCTCTGTTCGCTCGAATGAGCCAAGGCCTTCATAGTCGATCACCACCAAGAGCACATGACAATCCAACACGCGCACGCTCATCCAAGCGCCGTCGGCGCATCGAGCTCCAGCGATGGCGAACGAAGATCCCGTTAGGTGGTTCAGAGAGTAGCTCTTGCCTGTGGATTGCTTCCCCATGGACGTGACGACTACGCATTGGCCTCCCCACGACTGCCGCAATGGCGAGAGCAGACCAAAGCGGATCGACCGCGCAATGTCCGCAGATTGTAGATCTTTTGGTGAGCTTCCCGCGATGTCCTCGGATCGGCCTCGGCCGTTCTGCATCACCAACAGCGTATTATACTCGGCCCGGCAGATCTGGATGGGCACGAACGTCACGAGGCTCTGAAGGAACGCGAGCATGGCACAATCATAGAGCGAGGGGGCAAAAGCACAGGGATCATCGTCACGCATGCTGCTACCGGAAAAACACACATGATGGTACTGCGCGAGGTTCAGCCCATACAGTGGCTTGTGAAGCTTCTCCAACTCTTCCATAATCCTGTCCAAATAGCCTGCAACAGCACCCGAGAGCTCATCCATGTCCTGACTTTCTGCTCGTCCATTGATCTGGAGCTGAAGCTGCTTTGGAGCTCCTCGCTCACTCGAATAAAGCGCGCCGCGCACGGGAAACTTCTCAAACAAATGGTAGAATACTCACAACCAATGGGAGGAGAAGCTGGACGAGCCCACAGCAGCACCCGGGCACTCGTTCTCGTCGATACCACTGTTCATTTTTCGGATCCGGAACGAGTCACTGCGGACACTTGCTTGGAGCGTTAGTACATGCAGCTTCGTGCTTTCCTCATCGAAAACCACGACCTCGTTGCCAAAGGCTTGGACAGACAGCTTCTCACTTGATCCTAGGACGATACCATCGCGAGATCGCTGCCGCAGTGCGCGATAGTCCTCTGACGAGATCGCTTCGATGACACCACGATACGAACCACTGTCGTCTTGCATGCAGCCAACAGACCCTAGCGCCAAACCATCCAGTATCGCAAACAAAGGCCCGCGCCAAGTGACACCCTCAACACCGAAGCAACACTTCGCACTCTTTCGTGAGAGCTGTTGGTTTCGGACGTTGATCGACTGGGCATTGCCCTTGGACGTGACGAATGTGCGTCGCTTTGTCGGATACGGATATCATCAAAATCGACGATACTTGGATCGTGTGGACCGACAGAACGTGCTCGTCCTTGTCCAATCGAATGGTGCCGAGACAAGAAAAGCGGGAAAATGCGGAGCCAGTCACCTGACCGATGTTGAACTTGTGGATCTCCATTTCTTCGCTCTCTGGCTCCCACATTTCTTCCATGACATCACAGAAGATAGTTTTGCCACAATCCGACAGGAGATTGAGCTCGACAGCTCGTTGGTCACTCTGTTTGACCACTGCCGTTTCAGTGCGCAACACGCGTCATTGATGACGTTGTCAACGTTTGCTTCCCTCTCCTCTTCGAGCTCCTCTCGTTTCATCAGAGCCAGTTGTTCTCCTTGAAGACGACAGTAGTCGTTTACCATTCGAGAAACTGTGTCTAGCCACCCCTGCTTCATTGTCTCGAGCCGTTGGTGCATATGATCACAGAACGGTTCTATGTCTGTTGACGCAATGGATCCACTGCTAATAAACCAGGAGATTCCCCAAGATCGTCGCTTTGCCGGTGGCGGCTTCTTCAGCTTGGACAAGTACACTTTGTTGACCAGCGCATCCAGATGGTCCATCTCGCCCTCTTCATACATGGCGAGGAACCATTTCATGTGCTTCCGGAGTCGGAATGGCAGACGAAGAATCATCGCCGTACCACAGTTGATTCGGCAGAAGAATTCGACGTCAGATTTCAATCTGTCCAAGTGCGTCTTGATCACCAGCATGGCATCTTCGTGTATCTTTGCCGGTTGAGCAAGTTCACCACTAAAAACGACTTCGGCAGCACATTCCAGTTCACTCAGGACGTTTTCTACGGATTTCGTTGCGCGGCCTCGTCACTTGTTGCTACAATCTCACACCTTACACCTTTGACACACACTCGACTTTGTCACTCGTCTGCGACAACACACCTCGAATGCGCTTGAGAGTATCGCCTGGTCATTCGTCAGCTGCGTGCAGCAGCGCTTCCTTCAAACTGGTTTGCCAATCATCATGGTTCCAATTCAGCTCAAACTGCTGAGCACGATCAACCATCCACAACGCGAACTCCTCGGGCGAGTCCAACTCATGCTTCCTGTTCGTTCGACGCTTTGTTTTCGCCTCCGCCGAGCATCTAACGAGTGCAGGGAACTTGCCTTTGACCAACTGCAAACCCTCAGAGGTAATCGAGCGAGGAAGACGTAGCGACTGGGTAAGCGATGCTTCGACGCTGTCTTCCTCGTCCTGTTGTCGCTCGACACAAAACACCACCGAGTACGAATTCCAGTTGTCCATATCGCTTGAGTCCTTCGCGCGCATCACAGCCTGGAGACCTGGCCAATCTTCTTTTGTCAAGCAGCACGTCACATGCGAGCTCAGACATGTCAGGAAGCGGAGGATGTACGTCGGTGTGTCTCTCAAATGCTCCGGTGCAAAGCAACTGTCGACGAGCCAGCCAAAAACCACCAGTTTTGGTGGTGGATTCTCATCCGACATTGAGTCGTCTGGCAGAAACATAGCGTAGATGCCTTGCTCTTGCTCACGTATATGATGCTCCATGCCGAAGTCCCACGCGTGCAGCGTCTGGAGATGGTGCTTGACTTCGCTTTGCTTGCCAAACACGCTCGCCACCGACACACGCTTCGTACTTTTGTCCTCTCCACTACGTCCACCAAAGAGCTCTTGACGCAGAAACCGCGCAAAGTCTTCGTCAAACTCGCTTGCCTCGAGCATCTCGTGCTCCATGTCCTTGACGTTGACATTGGAAAGCATTCCTAACGCACAGCTTAAGCGCATGACCTCTAGTTCTTGCAGAATGGGCTTGACGACTTCCACGTCATTCTGGACCTCGCTCACGAGCGCCAACAGGCGGAAACAGCGCGCGCTGACCGTGCGATTCTTCATATTGTCACCCCCACTGGAGAATTGCGTTGTGAGCGTTGGGGATCGTCGTCTTCACTCGCTGTTTCGTGGCAGTTGGCTCGTACGCGCACAGTTGAAGGGTTGCACAGGGACGTGAGCGTCGCGACCGCGGTTTGATCAGCACGTCGCCCTCGAAAGCAACCGACACAACAGTCCTGCATCTTGAGGTTGGACGCACGACCTTGATCGGAATTTATCCGTTTTCTTTGCTTCTAGTGTCATCTAGACGGCTAGAAGAGTGCAGATTCGCATGTACACTCGTTGAAGACGAACGGAGACCCCTTCATAGCGCTCGAAACGAGTCCATGCGCGCATGATCCGCCGGCGAAGGCTGGTTGGCGTGTGCAACGCGCCATTGAGGTTCCTGCAGTCACAAACGCTCACTCGAACGGAACCGTTGGGTGGTTTTCATCACTGAGGTGGTTTATGGTCGAAACCTCTACTAACGAATATAACCACAAAGTGGTTTTGGATTTTAACAGCAATTGTACTGGCGTGGATCCTTTCAAAACAAATGCTACCCATGAAGGGCATTCCGTGGGAACGCAATGTCTATGGCTCCGTGACTGCAACCTTGAGGATGATCTTGCCACGCGCACGACCCGTCTTGAGTGCCTTGAACGCATCGACCAGCTGGTCAAACGCGTACACTGAGTCGATCGGCACGCGCAACTGGTTGCTCTCGACCAATTGGATGAGCTTGGGCACATCGCCATGGGTAGGCTGCGTGCGGAAGCAGACGTAAGTGGCACCAATCGGCGATTCGATGGGCGTCGTGAGCGCTTGTCCGATGCTCACAAAGCGACCCGTGCTCACTTTGAGCACACGCTGTGCAGCATCGTTCCATGCGTTTGGCTCGACGCCGCAGTCGTAGATGAGATCGATCGAGTTTGTATCAAGCACATCAGCCCACGCATCAGTCGTGTAGTCGATGACTTGATCAGCGCCCAATGACTGAACGAGCTCAACATTACGCGTGCTCGTTGTTGCAGCAACAAACGATGCGCCTAGCGCCTTGGCGATTTGGATCGCGAGTGCGCCAGTGGTAGTGCTGCCACCGAGAATTAGGACGCGTTGTCCATTCTGTAGCTGACCCTGAGCGGTGAGGGCTTGGTAGCTTGTCTTTCCAGCGAGTGGGAGGCCTGCTGCTTCGTGGAAAGAAAGTGTAGCCGGCTTCAGAAAGACGTTACTCGCAGCGACGACGAGGTATTCGGCAAAGGTGCCTTTGCTGGCGAAATCGGTCAAAGCGAGCACATCTTCTCCAACGTTGATGTTGGACACGTCACTGCCGACCTCAGCGATGACGCCAGCAACGTCGAATCCAATTCGGAAGGGATGCTCTGGTGTTGGCGATACCGGTAAGTTGCGCGATCCCCACTCGATGAGCTTGTAGTCGAGCGGATTAAGCGCCGCTGCGTGGACTCGGATGCGCACTTGATCGGCCTTGAGGGTTTCCTGAGGGATATTGGTACGTAGCTTGACTTGCGCGTGAACGTCGCCAAATGCTTCGTGGACGTAGGCTCGGTAGGTAGCTGGGACGGAGATCGTAGTAATGGCCATGGTGTTGGTTTGTCTCGGCTGATGGTCGCCGTTCTGGAAGAAGCAAAATGAAAGTGAATGAGCAGGGGAGTGTGGTCGTTTAAAAAAAACTCTTGAGACGAGCTTGGAGATGATCTATACTTTGTGTGAGACTATGGCTGTACACTTGAATTGCGCCTGTTCATGTCCGCTATTCTCATAAACTTCGACACCTCTGGCTTATGGAGATGATTATACACGCATTCACTCTCAGCATTGGCTTCAACAACGGATACACTTGTCAGCAGCACGTGTTGAGGATTACGCCGTGTTCACTCGGGACAAATCAGTACACCTACCCACGCTATGCAGACTGACTCATCTCCCATGAAACAGCTCAAAAGATTTGCTGTTCGACAAAACGAAGTACACTAACGTTACAAGATTCCAGCCAGTGCTTTATTCGAGTTAGTTCTGTAGACTCCATCAGAATTCTATGTTAGTTATGGCTGCGAGGAGACGACGTCGAGGATGATCTTGCCACGCGAGCGACCTGTCTTGAGAGTCTTGAATGCGTCCAGAAGATCCTCAAAAGCAAACACCGAGTCGATCGGCACATGCAGCTGATCATTTTCGACCAATTCCGTGAGCACCGCCAAGTCCGCATTATTAGGATGCGTGCAAAAGCAGACGTAGGTGGCACCAATAGGTGACTCACTTGGAGACATATCATCACCAATTGTCACGAGACGGCCTGTGTCGGCCTTCAGCACACGCTGAGCACCCTCATCCCAGGCACCTGCCTCAACACCACAGTCGTAGATGAGGTCGATCGAGTTCGCATCGAGCACATCGGACCACTTCTCGGTAGTGTAGTCGATGACACGATCGGCGCCGAACGCCTGCACGAACTCCATATTGCGGGTACTCGTAGTAGCGGCAACAAACGATGCACCGAGCGCCTTGGCGATCTGGATGGCGAGCATGCCGGTCGCACTGCTACCGCCAAGAATGAGGACTCGTTGTCCCTTCTGAAGTTGACCCTGAGCTGTGAGAGCCTGGTAGCTGGTTTGTCCGGTTAGAGCAAGACCAGCAGCCTGGTGGAAGTTGAGCTTGGAGGGCTTGCGGACGACATGGTTGGTGCCGATGGCAATGTATTCCGCGAAGGTGCCATTCTTTGGAAACTCGCCCATACCCAGGACTTCATCCCCGACCTTGAGGTCAGTCACCTCGCTGCCGACCTCAGCAACAATACCAGCAAAGTCAAATCCAACGCGGAACGGACGCTCAGGAGTCGGCGGGACTGACTGCATCCGAGTTCCCCACTCGATGAGCTTGTAGTCGATGGGGTTGAGAGCAGCAGCGTGAACTTGGATGCAAATTTGATCAGCTTCGAGAGTATCCTGGGGAATATCAGTGCGAAGCTTGACTTGCTCAGTGACATCGCCGAAGTGTTCGTAGCTGTAGGCTCGGAATGTGGCTGGGGTGGCAACCATGGCTTCTTGGTTCTTGATTGAGTGTTGCGTCGGATGAGGCAAGTTGGAAAGTGAATGAACAGGGAGCTTGAGTACGAAGGCCCCTAGCTCAGTCTGAAATGGGAATGCCGGTGCTGACGCACGGAAACCGTGAGTGATGGTCTCATGATGAGCAAGCGCATCCCATTTTGTGTGGCTAGTGTAAGTATCCAGTTGAGTTCAACTGAGTGGAGTGGTGCCCCAGGACTTGTTCGTTCTGAGATCAACAGTGTGATGAGTGTTCTATTAATTCTTCTGCTTATTGTGAGTCAAGGTTTACAGGATACTACAGGGGGTTGGGTATGATGTTCCGATTATATTGAGTGGCCAAACTGCAGCGTATGCAGATTACTATTGATCATTCATCTGAATATGAACAGGTAACGTATCGGTATTACATGGGTTGGTACGATGTGCCATCGAGAGGATTGCTCATGCGATCGTCCGGAGCCTTAGACAGTGCCACGACTTCAACGAATGGTGCATTGCCCCGAAGTACTGGTACTACGGTTGTGTGAGAGCTCGGCAGACGGCGCATCGGCCGAGGCGTCAAAATCTAGTCAACTCACCGCCACTGAAGTCAACTTCGACATGAATGTTTGCGAAATGTCATCTCGCACGACTCGACCCAGGGATCAAGGCTCATCAAGTCATCATCGGATAGCGGTTACTATATCTTTGTGTACTGTCAATCATGAAGCTTGAGTTCGCATTCATTATTATTCTACCCTCGTACGATATTCGCTAATGGTTCTTGTTCCTGCATGCTCGAGGCTCAAAGCTCAAGGCTCAAGGCTGCGCCGCCACGACGACCTCGAGAATGACCTTGCCGCGCGAACGACCCGTCTTCACACTCTTGAACGCACCCAACAGATCCTCGAAACCAAACACAGAGTCGA